>VSMD01136468.1:0-29341 GCA_008750895.1 Mirza zaza | reverse complement strand
CCAGCTACTCGGGAGGCTGAGGCAGAAAGATTGCTTGAGCCCAGGAGTTTGAGGTTGCTGTGAGCTAGGCTGACGCCATGGCACTCACTCTAGCCTGGGCAACAGAGCAAGACTCTGTCTCAAAACAAAAAAAAAAGTGCTTGGGATCTGACATCAGAACACCTGAGTTCAGTTTTCTTTTAGACATTATAATAGTATTATGATCATGTTTTTTAAAAAAGCCTTTATCATTTAGAGATATAAAGTGAAATTTATGAATAAAATGATATGACACCAAGAATCTGTTTTTATAACAATCTGGTGAAGAAGGTGAGAGTGGAAGAAATGGAAGTGGATTGGGGGAGGAGGGAAATAAAACAAGCTTGGCTGTAAATGATAATTTTTGAGGCCGAGTAATGGATACATGGGAATTAAAGTATTCTCTATACTTGTATAGGTATTTATTTTAAATGTTCCATAACAAAATTTTTCACAAAGAAAACAAAAACCCAGGTTCAAATCCAGACTTTCTATTTACTAGCTAAGTGACTTTGGATACTAAATTGCTCTAAGCCTACTTCCTTACCTGGAATTTAGAGATAACAATGGTGCTGTCATAAAGATAAAATAAAATATTACATTTGGAAAGTGCTTACCTCTAACAAATAGATAAATGTTAAGTACTCTCAGAAGTATTAGTATAGTTATTGGTAATATAGGAGTTTTTTTGTTTGTTTTTGAGACATAGTTTCACTCTGTCACCCAGACTAGAGTACAGTGGCATGATCATAGCTCACTGCATCCTTGAACTCCTGGGCTTAAGTGATCCTCGTGCCTCAGCCTGCTAAGTAGCTGGGACCACAGGCAAGTGACATCCTGCCTGGCTCTTAGAGTTTTATTATATGTAATAAAGGTAGATATTGGTAAGAAAAAGATTAAATGAAAATAGGTCACTAAGAGATTGAGAACTTCTTGAGAACAGAAACCCTGATTTCATTCATGTAAAACATGAGTGAAACATTTATTAAGCCCCTACAATGTTACAGGGACTAGGATAGAGAATAACAGATTTGAATCTATGAAGGAGTTCAAAGTCTGAAGGAGACAAACACATATGACAAACAATGGCAATACATAAGAGCTAATAATTATGCTAACAGGACACTGTCCAGTGCCCAGAACAATGCCTGATATATAACAAATATTTGTTAACTGAGTAAAAAGCATCCCAAAAGTATTCATTCATTCAACATATATTTATTTTACCAGGCATTGTTCTTGGTGCTGTAGATATATCAATTAAAAAAACCAAAACCCCTGCTTACATTCTAGTACAAGGAACATGATAAATGAGAAAATTATACAGAATATTAAAAGACTGTAAATGCTATGGAGAAAACAAAGTCAAGGAAGGGGGCTAGGAAGTGCTGGGTTGGGATAGGCAGTTTCAATACGAAAACGGAGGAGCAAAGGAAGATCCCAGTGAAAAAGTGACATTTGAACAAAGTCTTGGACAAAGTTGAATTTTGTTCAAGCCTTTGTTCAAATGACTTGAATGACAAGAGGGAGTAGACTAGTAAATATCTGAGGGAAGTGTTCTAGGCAGAAGGAAACCTAAGTGGAAAGACTCTGAGGAAGGATTATGCTTGGCAGAGAAAATGGATGATCAGATAACAGGGCAGTGGAAGAGAGAAGGGGTCTAGCCAGAGGAAAGAACACATGAAAAGACACTGATTTCTGAAAAATACAAGGTCCCTGGGAAACTGCAAGTATTTTGATTAAGCTAGAACTTTATATACATAAAGAAGAGAACCTTTCCGTGAGGCTGAGGCAGTAGGATCATTTGAGTCCAGGAGTTTGAGGTTGCTGTGAGCTAGGCTGACAACACAGCACTCTAGTCCCGGGCAACAGAGTGAGAATCTGTCTCAAAAAAAAAAAAAGGAAGAGACCTAGCACTCTGGGAGGCCCAGGCAGGTGGATTGCTCGAGGTCAGGAGTTCAAAACCAGCCTGAGCGAGACCCCGTCTCTACTAAAAATAGAAAGAAATTAATTGACCAACTAAAAATATATATACAAAAAATTAGCCAGGCATGGTGGCGCATGCTGGTAGTCCCAGCTACTTGGGAGGCTGAGGCAGTAGGACTGCTTGAGCCCAGGAGACTGAGGTTGCTGTGAGCTAGGCTGACGCCACAGCACTCACTCTAGCCTAGGCAACAAAGTGAGACTCTGTCTCAAAAAAAAAAAAAAAAAAGGAAGAGAGCCTTATATCAGACATAAAAGGTAATAGAATGAACAGATTTAAATAAAATTTAGAGAGAGAGAATGAAGGAAAAAAGAATCTTTGTAAGGTGACACATCAAGACATTATATGCATCCTGACAGGTGCAATATGAAGTACAAATCATCATCTATAACATAGTCTTAAAATTCTCAAAAGTATGTTTCACCTGAATCTAACAAAGCCTATAGAATTAACTTCTAATTTATAGTAAATACAGGGGACAGAGGAGAAAGTTAACCCCAGGGAAGTAAACAAATTCAGAAAACAAGACATTTTTACAAAGTGACTGACCCAGTTTCTTTGTCAGATCAATGTAACCAAAATATTAAAAATGTTCTAGATTTCAAAGACAACCAAATGTCATATGTGAATCTGGTTTGCACTCTGGAACACATCAACTATAATAAGATATCTAGGGAATAACTAGAGAAATCTCAACATGGGCTAATTCTTAGATGACATTAAGGAATTAGTTTTGTTCAATGTGGGTAGGTGATTGTGTCAAAAAAAAAGGATGTCCCTTTTTCAGAGCTATGACTGAAATAGAGAAAAATGATACGATACCTTAAAAAAACTTTAGGAAAACAAATGCAGCAAATTTGGCAAAATATTGATAACTCTTAAATCCCAGGAATGGGTATTTGATAGTTCATTATAGTATTATCTCTACTTTTCCATAAGCTCAATAAAAAAAAATTAGCCAGGTGTGGTGTGGTACGAGCCTGTAGTCCCAGCTACTTGGGAGGCTGAGGCAGGAAGATCAATTGAGCTAGGAGTTTGAGGTTGCAGTGAGCTACCTGCACACTGGTGCAGGTGCAGTGACTCTGTCACACTACACTCTAGCTTGGGGAATAGGAAGAGAACCTCTCCCAAAAAAAAAAAGTCTGGGCCCACCCAGAGACACCAAAAAAAAAGAAAATTTCATACTAGTGTTTTTAAAATTTAATTAATTTGTGGTTCAAATAATTTCTCCTTTAACTTCGGATCTCACCTATATAAACTGAAAAGTAAACACAAATTATGGACTTCCTTTTCTGTTTACATTATTTAATCATAGCATGAATTGATGTTTTATCTAATCCGTTAAAATACATAAAGGATGGCCGGGCGTGGTGGCTCACGCCTGTAATCCTAGCACTCTGGGAGGCCGAGGCGGGTGGATTGCTCAAGGTCAGGAGTTCGAAACGAGCCTGAGCAAGAGCGAGACCCCATCTCTACTATAAATAGAAAGAAATTAATTGGCCAACTAATACATATAGAAAAAATTAGCCGGGCATGGTGGCGCATGCCTGTAGTCCCAGCTACTCGGGAGGCTGAGGCAGAGGATTGCTTGAGCCCAGGAGTTTGAGGTTGCTGTGAGCTAGGCTGATGCCACGGCACTCACTCTAGCCTGGGCAACAAAGTGAGACTCTGTCTCAAAAAAAAAAAAGAAAGAAAGAAATGCCACTTTGCTAAAAAAAAAAAAAAAAAAGGCTATTACAATTAGATATGAGGGCCAGAAATTAGGACAGGAACAGCAGGATGCTAAGGGGACTACATTCCAGAGATAAATCTGGTTACAGAAGGGTTATGGTTGATGTCAACTCCTCTTTTGTGCTCCCACTGCACTCTGTTTTTTTTTTTTTTGAAACAGAGTCTCACTCTGTTGCCCAGGCTAGAATGCCATGCCATCAGCCTAGCTCACAGCAACCTCAAACTCCTGGACTTAAGGAATCCTTCTGTCTCAGCCTCCCAAGTAGCTGGGACTACAGTCATGCGCCACCATGCCTGGCTAATTTTTTCCATATATTTTTAGTTGGCCAATTAACTTCTTTCTATTTTTAGTAGAGACGGGGTCTCGCTTTTGCTCAGGCTAGTTTCAAATTCCTGACCTTGAGTGATCCTCCCACCTCAGCCTCCCAGAGTGCTAGGATTACAGGCATGAGACACCGCCCGGCCCAACTGCACTCTTTACATGCACTCACAGTACCTTCGGCAATATGATGCACCTATTGTCTACATGTTAGTATTCTGTCTGTCAGTTTCTGAGAGCAAGATGTGCATTTTTTTTTTAATCTCTATCCACAGTACCTAGTGAAGACACTCAGTAAAAGCTTGCCAAATGAACAACTTATTTATTTGCAATATTAACCATTCTGTAGACACAATACAACTCTTATACATACTCCCATTAGGTACTAATTAGATTACCATTAGATTTTCTTACCTTGTAATAATGTTCCAAGAGAATCCTGACTACTCCCTCCACACTTTCTGCCTCGACAGGCTTCCTGGCAAACTGGAGTAGGTATTGCAAAGCATCTGCTGGGGAGGTAGCTTTACACAGATCTATGTGGAGTGCTGCAGATTTACTTGGTTTTGTCAGTCGGAGTTTCTTAGTAGCAATTTCCTCCTGTGGTTGCTGCAGTGGGGTAGGGAAGGTAAGACATAAAAACTTAACTGAAAACACAGTCTACAAATTTAATTTTGCCTCATTTGATGGAAATAATTTCCCTTATACCAAATAATGTGTTTAGATAATAGACCTGGACTTAGAAAAAAGCAGTGTTATGAATTGGAATAAGAGCACTGGATTGGTGACAAGGTCATGAGTCCCAATTTTGCCTTTCACTAGCTTCTACAAGACTCTGAGCAAATCATTAAATTTCTCCAAGTCTGTTTGTTTCTCTGTAAAATGGGTACAGTAACATTTTGTTCTACCTATCTCTGAAGACTGTGGTAGCTTTGGGGTTTAGAAGCCATAGAAAGAAATTACTCCATTCTTTATTAGAAAACAAATATCAAATCTACAAATACACTGAGATTGGGCTGAGGCACCCACCAGGCTCAGACTCCCTCCTTAGAAAAGTAGGACTGATGGCAACTGTCTGCAGCTTATACTGAAGAAAAAAATCTCCTTACTATAGGTGACTATCTTTTACCCCAAACACTCTGTGTTTATTAGAAGGGTGGTCAGTGTAGGCAAAAACACATGCCATATGCCTAGCAAACTGTAGCCACCCACTTAATAGATGTTTACTGAATGAATGATTGATTTGGAATTGAGAGTTCTTTTTGAGTTCCAACTCTGCTGCTCTGTTCTAAGTCATGAGTCTCACTTTTAGCACCCATAAAACAGGAACAATAACACTTCCCACCAGTCTTTCTCAACCAGGGGACCATATGAGCCACAGAGCACAGAAAATTATTTGAGTGATTTCCTCAACTCTCCGAAGGATCGTATATCACTAGAACCATTCTAGATGCATTCATTCCACAAACTGGATGTTAAAAAAAGTCTGTGTAAAGGATAACCTGTTACTTTAAGTCTCAAGTTAGGCCATGGTGGGTAGGTATAGAAGAGAAACCTAACAGAAGATAAACATTATAATCAATAATTTTCCTTAACATCCAATACATCATTTTGGTGTACTAGGCAATCACCTCCTTACAAATTCATACTTCCATAGAGAAGAGATAGGATTATTCTAGGCAAGAAGACAGTATATGATATGATAAAAAGAATAAGGGCTTTGGAGTCAGAGGAATTTGTACTCAATAACCACCTACCAGCCAGGGAAGGCTTCTCCTAAAAGAGAATACCAATATCTATTTCACAAGAATATTTGAAAAATCTAAGTCATGTTTTTATTGAATATACACATAATAAGTACTAGACACATATCAATTCTCTCTCATCCTACAACTTCACAGCAGAGGAAAAGGAACAGATGGACTAAGATCTCATTTAATCACCATATGGTAAGTACTCATAAAAAATAAAGTGAAGAAATTAACTCTTCCCTTAAAATTCTTACTCATTCCATCCCATTCCATGCAAATTTCAGTTTTCAGTGTCATCTAAGTTGCAGTTAGGTCAAATGCTGGGAAAGAATTTTTCCCTAGGGACTTTGTTAAGGTAGAGGACAAACTAATATCAGCTATCATTCAACCATCAATAACATTTTAGTGACCTAGGCCCTATAGTCAATCTACAGGACACAGAGATGAACCAGGCATTATCTCTGCCTCAAGGAGGTCAGACTTGTGGGGAGATATGTACACTAGTGATTACAGTTAGCACTGAATGAAAAGTACAAATAACTGAAGACAACAGAGTGCTATGAAAGCAGATGAAGAAGAGACTAAGCTCCAGCTGAGGTTTCAGTTGGGCCTTGAAGCAAAAACATTAAGTACACCGAGTGGAAAACAAAAAGAAAGGGAAGAATGACATGCATTCCATGTAAGAAAGATAACAGATACAAAAGCCTAGAGATGTTCAAACACATGGCGTGCTGGAAGAGAGGTGAGCAGTCTTGGGACACTGGAACAACGGAATGTTGGGAAGAAAGGAAGCGACACTGCACAAGAATATGAAAGTTCTTAATGCCACTGAAATTTACACTTAAAATTGTTAAAATGGTAGATTCTATATTATATTTTACCACAATTTAAAAAAAAAGGTGGGCAAGGGAAATAGAGCCAGAAAATTCCAGAAACCAAGCCATAGAAGAGGGAGCTCTGTAATGTTAGAAAAGCTTTCCTGAACCTTGATTCATTCTAAAAGTTCAAGAAAATTAAATTTCACATAAAAATAAGCAACAAAAAAGGTATCAAGGTCAAATGTTAATCAAAGCTACCATAAGAATAAACAAGAATAAGAAACAGACAAACTTCCCTGCAGACTAGGGGAGCATGGGACAAATATGTGTTCAGGAAACAAAAAAAAGAAAGGAAATGGGCCAGGTGCAGTGGCTCACGCCTGTAATCCTAGCACTCTGGGGGGCCGAGGCGAGAGGATCGCTCAAGGTCAGGAGTTCAAGACCAGCCTGAACAAGAGCGAGACCTTGTCTCTACTATAAATAGAAAGAAATTAATTGGCCAACTAAAAATATATAGAAAAAATTAGCCGGGCATGGTGGTGCATGCCTATAGTCCCAGCTACTTGGGAGGCTGAGACAGAAGGATTGCTTGAGCCCAGGAGTTTGAGGTTGCTGTGAGCTAGGCTGACACCATGGCACTCTAGCCCGGGCAAAAAAGTAAGACTCTGTCTTAAAAAAAAAAAAAAGAAAGAAAGGAAATGACAATAAGGGTGGAAAGAAACACTGTCAGATCACAGAGGGCTAAAGAGTTTGGTTTCAGGAAAAGGAGCTGCAAAAGATAGTGGAAGGGAGACTTGATTTGTCAATGCAATTACCTCTCTATACTATGATCACAGACACACAGTTCTGGTTCTCCCATTAGCTTGTGATCTCCTACAGGGCAGGGACCCTAATGTGCATTAGACTTTACAGCTCAAAACTCTTCACCATGCCTGGTACGCAGTAATCAGTTATTTATTCAATAAATTCTTGCTGCATTCAGAATGTACGAATATAATGTTTAAGGATCAGTTTCCTGTTGGATGGTCTAAGCCTTCATACTCTACATGTCTAAAAATCTAAGGATGTAGCTGATCCATTTGCACGAATTGGGGACTCGTCAGAAATGAATCTTGCCTCACCACCCACACCCAACCCCGAATAGAATCTACACTTGAAAAAGATCCACAGGTGATTTGTATATACATTAATGTCTGAGAAGCTGGACACAGGATAATTTAAGATCACACTCTACTTTAGCGACACCTACTTTAAGAAATACGGAGCATTAGTGACTGCTCTGACAGGGACTCAGCCCACCTGTCCTTAACAGCATGAGAAGAAGTATTGCTCTTCCCCTGTGAAGCCTGTGACTCTCGCCTGCTTTGACTGGGCCTGGAGAAATTCTATAGTCCCTTCTTCCAGCCCTTTAGAGCTTTGCATACTATAGCCCAACTTGTCGCTGGGCGCTTTCCTTGGAACTAGTAGAGTTAGGACGGGCTCTGCTACTAACTGGCTGTGTCCTCCTACACCTCCGGAAGGCTCAATGTGATAAAGAGGATGCTAATGTAACCCGACCTAGCAAGGCTGTGAGAGAGAACAAAATGAGATAACCGATAAAACACTTTTGTAGATTGTAAAGTACTATTTGTTTCTTCTAATAATTTTCTAAAACCATGTCAGACTACATATATCAGTTAATAACAGCAGCGGCGGCAAGCTAACACGCCCACTAACATGCAGTCTCAGACTAACAATTAGTCGGCACTCGACACGGGACTATGGCGCCTGTTCTGGCAAGGTGCCTGAGGTTCGGATAACTTTTCCTGCCTCAGACAGGGCCTAGGACCTTTCCTGTCGAAACTTACCTGAACCACTTTAGAGAATTCCTCATACACCCGCTTCTTAAGATGCGCCGCCATGGCTGCTCGCGGGCCCTCTCAGCTTCCGTACTCAACGAAGGAGGCGGGGTGGAGGGATTCAGAAAACCTGTTCAGGTTGGAGGAACCCGCCGCGATCCCACAAGGCAGTGGGGCTTCGGGAAAGAGAGGCCACTTCCTGCTGCTCGACTTCCCCTCCTTTGTACGGATCGATTTGGCCGCAGTTGCCTCCTGCGCTGGAGGAACGAAAAACAGGAGCGCGGCTTGTAGGAGGCGGGGCCTCTGGCAGGAGGGACAGACCTGAAAGGGTGGACGAGCCAATAGGAGCTTTGGAGGCTTTCGGGTGGTCTCAGAGTGGCCGAGAGACTGACCCTCAGCCGAGCGAAGGGAGGGAGGAAGTACAAGTTAAGGGGCAGAGGCGGGCGATCTCGAGCTAGAGGCAAAACCTGGAACTGCGTGAAGATTTGGGCTCGCAAAGTAACGGAAAGAGGGTGAGCTAACAGTCCCATCATCCTTTGCAGCACACAGCGTTTTCTGCTTGTAGCTTTACAGAGCGTTGATTTTTGTTCAAGCTATGCGCCACCTCGCCAGTGTTTTGGGGTGCCTTTTGAAGCTCCCTCGTTCCAGTTATACAGAAGCTACCATCCCTATGGCTATGGTACACTGGAAAGAATCTCGAGACCAAAAGTCAACTAACAAAGTTTCAGACTCCAGCTCTGGCACTTGATAAACAAAATGTCCTCAACTACAAATGTGCTTATAATACCTAACCTGACAGATG
This sequence comes from Mirza zaza, assembly GCA_008750895.1. Lineage (NCBI taxonomy): Eukaryota > Metazoa > Chordata > Mammalia > Primates > Cheirogaleidae > Mirza > Mirza zaza. The sequence goes on along the minus strand of VSMD01136468.1, from coordinate 20,080 downwards.
TGACAAATGGAATGAAATAATGCAGAAGCATTTTACAGGCTATAAAGTGTAGTGCTTCAGTTAGTGTTAGTAAATTCAAGGTCAAGATTTACAATCTACTTGAAACTAGCTGTTCATTGTTTTGTTCTTTACAAAGAGTTAATGTGGGATGCTTAGAAAAAGCAGGAGGCTGTGGCTGTGATAGGTACAGAGGACCCAAAAATGCATAAAAGATGGTCTTTACCCTCATGGTCCTGCAATCTCGGAAGGCAGACAACCAAACTGATCATTACAGGAAAACGGAAATGTACTGTGTAACGTTTTGTGGTTCAAATAGACCTAATTTCCTCACAGAAAGCTTTCTTAAAGATAGAGGAGACTTTTTTTTTTTAAATCCAGCTTTAAATCCAGCTTTTTTCCAGAAAGAAAGAAAGACATTCTAGCCCACAGAGACCATAAGATATACAAATGTGTCAAGGGAAATGAAAAACATTTAGCAAACAGTGCCTTTGATAAATGTTAGCAACTAGTATTACTATTACCATAGTCTGTCAAATCTAAGCTACCAGCAATCATTTTAAAAACTCATTGCTGGCTGGGAGCAGGGCTCACATCTGTAATCCTAGCACTTTGGGAGGCCAGGTAGGAGGATCGCTTCAGGTCAGGAGTTCAAGACCAGCCTGAGCAAAATCGAGACCCCATCTTTACTAAAAATAGAAATTAGCCAGACAACTAAAAATATATATATATAAAAAAAAAACTAGCTAGGCATGGTGGTGCATGCTTGTAGTCCCAGCTACTTGGGAGGCTAAGGCAGAAGGATCACTCGAGCCCAGCAATTTGATGTTGCTGTGAACTAGGCTGATGCCATGGCACTCTAACCCTGGCAACACACTGAGACTCTGTCTCAAAAAAAAACAGAGTACCATGATAATGAATGAGGTATCCATGGATGATTGGACTGGCAGAAACATTGCAAGTAGGGAAGTCAAATCTGAATCTGGAATATGTATCTATTCCTTTGAGGACAAATAACTGCTCCCTCTGTGATGGAAAGGATCCAGTGTGTGGTAGAATGATTACAAAAATGGCCCCAATTCTCCCCCTCTCTGTATGTATACCCCTTGAAATGTGACTTTGAAACTGCTTGCACTAAGAGGTGGAATCTATATCCCCATCCTTTGAATTTTGGCTAGACTTGGGATGGGCTAGTAGAATGTGGCAGAAGTGCTGTGCACTAGTTTTGAGCCTAAGCTGAAAGTCTACCCACATACCAATTTCCCAGGCCTTTTGCTTGATTTTGGAACCCTACCATTATCATGAGAACAAATCTAACCTAGTCTGCTTGGGAGCAAATGACCACATGAACACAGCAAAGTTGACCCAGCCGAAGCCATCTTAGACCAGCTCCATCTCAGCTGATCCACCAGCTGACTACAGAAGTTTGAGTGAAACAGTTGACACCAGAGTGGCTCACTCTGAGCCTAAGTCTGTAGGCTCATGAGAAATAATTAATGGTTATAGTCTTAAGGCATTACATTTGGGAGGAGAGTCAGGGATTGTCACATGGTCAGGCAGTATCTAAGCTGCAAAATTGACTTGCCAACAGTTTGTTACAGAGCAGTATAGCTTACTTATTTGTAGTGCAATAAACCTGGCACCAAGAAGTGTCTGGTACTCTCAGGGAATGATACCATATCAGGGACTCAGTGTTGGTCTCTACTGTTGGCGGGTTGGACATACATCAGTGGCCAGATCAGCTTTGGTGAGAGAAAGTCTATATTGTAGAGCTCATGCATAGTCTCTATCCCTGCCATTATAGCCACTTTGTTCATAACTTGGTTGAGCAAGCACTGAGGAGCTAGGGAAAGAGGCTGGCAGGCTAACATCTACAGGTTGAATCATGATGATTTTTGAGACCCTCTTCTAGAGTCAGTGCCCTTTGGTGGGCATGAACAAGAAGAATAAATATTTTCACCCATACCAATTCCCCAGGACTTGTCACAAATCTTCCACTCTTGAACTTGCCAAGTCTCTGGCCAACCAGAATGGCCCTGCATATACAGTATCTGACTTTCAGTCTTCCAGGACACTAAGTACAACAGAAAATGGCAGAGAATGGATGGTGGGGAGGCATGGGAGGATGGAGGAAATAAATAGAGAATTTAAAAGAGAGAGATAACCTAGGAAAAAAATGTAGAACCTGAAAACCTAGTGCAGTGAACAGTCATGAGAGCAATCTGTAAAGGTTTCAATATTTATTTGTGTTTTTCCTTTGGATTATAATGACAGGTTTACCATACAGTTTTAAGATTTCCCTTTCTGAGTATAATTTCCTTTAGTCCCAACAGATCTCATTAGTCTCATATAAACATACAAATGAAACAGAGACGGTATTTTGAACATTATTGACTATCATTGCTATTTTGCTGTTTCTGTTAGAAAAGAGGAGGGGAGGAGATGGTATCAATGAATAGGCAACCAACAGTGTTCAGGTAATTGATGTACTTCTAATGTATATCTTTTTTGATATTTCTTTTTTTATACAGCCCTGTAGGCCCTACCACTTTAAATCATTTTTGGAGCAAAGGTTTAATTAAATTACATTGAATTAAATGAGCATTCTCTTCCCCAATAATTTTAAGCCATCTATAATGTAATTTTAATTGCTGTATAACATTGTATTATACAGACCTAATATAACTGGTGAGTTAAAATGACTTATTTCCAATTGTTTTCCCATTTAAATTAAGTAGGATAAAAATAACATGTCAACTACATTATGGATTGAGTTGGGAGAATATTGGAATTACTTTTGTTTAATAAAATAGTTTGGTAACTTGATAGGAGGAGAGCCAGATCCTTTGGGCATGCATGCAATCTAGAGCCAAAGCAATAAAGGAGGTAGTTAAACTGGAACATGGTCTTCTCTGGGCAAATGGGAGGAACACAAGAGAGGGTTTGTGGAGACTTGGCATGCCTCTAAAGCCTTAGTTTGGAACTGCCATACTGTAATTTCCACACATATTCCACTGGCCAAATTAAATCAGTGGAGTGCGGAAGAATATTCCCACCCACAGAGTAGCATGGCAAGAACGTGGAGAGAAGAGAGAACAGTAAACAAATACAATCTACTAATAAGTAGATGGGGATGACTGACACTTTTAAGAATAGATATGTCCAATATTCAATTGAAGGTTGTGTTTCTGTGTTATAAACCCATTCCCCTTTATTTGCCTATATCTTCCATAGTCTGCTGTGTGCACATGTAGGTCATAGGGGTGGCATTTATAAAAATATTTTTAAAATATCTGAGTGTTAATTCTGGTGAGTGTTGTATAGAACAGCAACAATGGATTTAAGACAAGAGGATCCCTATGTAGAATGAATCAGTAGGCATGGAGGACCAAATCTGAGCATAAGAACACAAGCACTCTGGGAATGTGCAGAAATCTTGGGGAGGATATCACCTTTATTTAATTCATCAAATTGAGATTTTTTTTTTTAATCAATCCTATTTAGGTCTTAAGGAGAAGGATGTCTATAGCAAAACTGGGTTACAAAAAAATGTTGGAATCTTTAAGTACTTTTTTGGAATGTCATCTCATAAGTGTAATTACTGATCAAAGAATATTTTTTTCAGGCTCTTGACAAATAATGTTGAATTTCTTCATGGTAAAAAGTTCAAGTAGACATTCAGGATTTTTCCACCCTAAATTGTCAGCCATATTAAAACCAAAAAAGGTGCTTGAGGCCAGGAGTTCGATAACAGCCTGGGCAACATATTGAGACTCCATTTATACAAAAAAATTTTAAAACTAGCTGGGTGTGGTGGCACATACCTTTAGTCCTAGCTACTCAGGAGGCTGGGGCAAGTGGATCGCTTGTGCCCAGGAGTTTGAGGTTGCAGTGAGCCATGATATTGCCACCGTACTCTAGCCCAGGCAACAAAGCGAGATACTAACTCAAAGAAGAAAAAAAAAGCACAGACCAAGCTTTGAAAATAAAAAATGTATATATAAACAGGTGTGATTCCTGAATTATAGTGATCTTTGAAAATGACTATGTTCTGAGTAATTTTATTCTTAAGCCTTGACAGTTAATGATACCAGAAGTAGGTAAACAGTTGCCTCTCTTGTCAAGTCAAACAATATTTTGAATCTGACAAGAAAGGTAACTACCAAAGTAAATAGCTCAAGCAGCTGTAGATCATGACAGGATTTATGTATACTATATTTATAAAATCACTAGTCCTTGTGAAAAAACTGAAAGTTAATATGACTTTGGATCTCACAGTGAAATGAAGAATTGAGAAAGAAATTTCAAAATAGTCATGAGAGAATTTTATGGTATGATCCCTCTCATGTGGCTTCAGGTTAAACATTTGCCCCCCAAAATGATGGATGTAGTGGCTGTTCTCTCTGTTTAATGATGTGAGAGATGTGGAACTCTGTTACTTCCCAGCAGGGTCTATAAGAAACATCATGGCCTTGGCCTTAGCCTTGCCCTACATTGCTTTTAGCCTTGAGATTTTGTTTCAACAATCTCAGAGCCCTAAAATGTGCTGGATATTTTCATGTATATTACTTGATTTAACTCACTGTGTTCATTTCCTGAGGCTTTTGTAATGAATACCACAAATTTGGTAGCTTAAAACAGCAAAAATTTATTCTCTCACAGTTCTGGAGGCTAGAAGTCCAAAATTAAATTATTGGCAGGACTGTGTTCCCTCTGGGGACTGTAGGAGAGAATCTATTCCTTGCCTCTTCCAGCTTCTGGTAACTGCCCCAGCATTCCTAGGCTTGTGGTCATATCCACATACGTATTGCCTTCTTCTCTGTGTGTCTCTTACAAGGGTGCTTGTCATTGGATTTAGGATCCACCCAGATAACCCAGGCTAGTCTCATCATCTTAAAACCTTAAGCTTAATTTCATCTACAGAGACTCTTTTTCCAAATAAAGTAACATCTATAGATCCGAGTGATGACGAGGTGAACATTTCATTTGGGGGACCACCATTCAACCCACCACACTCTTACAACCTTCTGAAGCAGATCACCTTTCAAGAAACACTCTACAATCCAGGCACAGTAGCTCACGCCTATAATCCTAAGCACTTTAAGAGGCCTTGGCAGGAGGATTGCTTGAGCTCAGGAGTCCAAGATTGGCCTGAGCAAGAACAAGATCCCATTTCTACTAAAAACGGAAAAAACTAGCAGGGTGTGGTGATGTGCCCCTGTAGTCTCAGCTATTCAGGAGGCTGAGGCAGGAGGATTACTTGAGCCCAGGAATTTGAAGTTGCTATGGGCTGGGCTGACACCATGGCACTCTAGCCTGGGCAACAGAGTGAGACTCTGTCTCCAAAAAAAAAAAAAAAATCTACTTCCTGGTGAAGATGCTATGAACATTGTTGAAATGACTACAAAGAATTGAAATGACCACTTAGAATATCACATAAACTTAGTCAATAAAGTAAAAGCAGGGTTTGAGAGGATTGACTCCAATTTTGAAAGAAGTTCTATTGTGGGTAAAAGGCTATCAAATAGCCTCACATGCTACAGAGAAATCTTTCATGAAAGGAAGAATTGATCGATGCAGCAAACTTCATGGTTGTCTTATTTTAAGAAATTGTCACAGCCACCCCAACCTTCAGCAGCCACCATCCTGATCAGTCAACAGCCATCAACATCGAGGCAAGACCCTCCACCAGCAAAAATATTACAACTTGCTAAAGCCTCAGGTGATTGTTAGCATTTTTTAGCATTTTTAAATTAAGGTATGTACATTGTTTTTTTAGACATGCTATTGCACACTTAATAGTGTAAATGTGATTTTTACATGCACTGGGAAACCAAAAAGATTCATGTGACTAGCTTTATTGAGATATTCACTTTATTACAGTGGTCTGGAACCAAAAAACCCACTATATCTCCAAGGTATGTCTGTATTAATATCCAGTGATAATTGAGCCCTTTCTATGTCACAGATGCTGTAACAAGGACTTTATTTACTTATTTTAAATTTAAAGAGGTTTATTTTGAGCTGAATATGTGCAACCATGTCCTGGAGAGAGCCATGCCCAAAAAGCCTTGAGCAAGTGATCTCGTATTTATTTTTTTACAGATGAAATCTCTGTCACCCAGGCTGGAAAACAGTGGCATGATCATAGCTCACTGCAGCCTTGAACTACCGGGGCTCAAGCCATCCTTCTATTTCAGTCTCCCAAGTAGCTGGGACTACAGGAGCATTCATTTTTTATTTTTAGAGACAGGGTCTTACTATGTTGCCTCCATGCTGGTCTTGAACTTTTGGGCTCAAGCGATCCTCCTGCCTCAACCTCCCAAGTAGCTGGGATTATAGGCAAAAGCTTCCTGTAAATAAGCACTTTATATACATTATTATATGTATTCCTCATCACAACCCTATGATGTTGGTAGTGTTATCACCTTCATTTACAGATGAAGAAACTAAGACTCAGATACATCAAATAACATCCTCATGATCATCCAGATAGTAAATGGTGGAGACAGGATTCCAATCCAGATCTAGTACATTCCAGGAGATGTCTTCTTAATGCAGGTGTCCTCAAACTATGGCCCGCAGACCACATGTGGCCCACCGAGGACATTTATCTAGCCCGCCAGGTGTTTTTGCCACCGCTGCCTGTCCTGCTTAGCAACAGACTCGTCCCCGGCCCACAGTGCACATGTGTGGAATTTGCGCCCCACTCTCCAATGGCCCTCCAACGGTTTGAGGGACAGTGAACTGACTCCCTGTTTAAAAAGTTTGAGGACTGGCCCAGCAAGGTGGCTCACGCCTGTAATCCTAGCACTCTGGGAGGCCAAAGTGGGCGGATTGCTCAAGGTCAGGGGTTCGAAACCTGCCTGAGCAAGAGCAAGACCCCATCTCTACTATAAATAGAAAGAAATTAATTGGCCAACTAATATATAGAGAAAAAATTAGCTGGGCATGGTGGCACATGCCTGTAGCCCCTGCTACTCGGGAGGCTGAGGCAGAAGGATCGCTTGAACCCAGGAGTTTGAGGTTGCTGTGAGCTAGGCTGATGCCATGGCACTCACTCTAGCCTGGGCAACAAAGTGAGACTCTGTCTTAAAAAAAAAAAAAAAAAAAGTTTGAGGACCCCTGTTTAATGTATGCATATGCTATCTCTCCTTATGAGCAAAGAGAATAGTTTTACAGAAGTCTTCTACTTAAGAAAATCAAATTAAAATGCTGAACCTTGCTCATCAGATTAATTTAACTTTTATTTTAATCAATGTAATAGGTGCACATAGATTTTTAAAATTTTTATAAAAGCAGTCACTTTATTAGGTTTATAATGAAAAATCATTGTCCCCTGTTCCTTTCACCAATTTACCTCCGTATTTCTAATAACTTGCTAACACTATTTCTATTCTTACACACACGCGCGCGCACACACACACGAACATGAGCAATTACATTTTCCAGTCTCTCTTGCATACTGCACATAGGTGTGGCCATGTGTCACAATTCTAGCCAAAAAAATGTAAACATGTCATTGGGTGAGAATTCTGGGGAAGTCTCTAAAGGAAATATATTAGTTATCTATTACTAAATAACAAACCACTCGAAAACAGAAGTTGAAAACATCATTATTTACTCATGATTATGCAATTTAGCCTGGTCTCAGCTGGGCAGTCCTGGGATCACTAATTCAGCTGGGTTATCTGGTAGCTCAAATAGGGCCTGATGGCACAAGATGGCCTCCTCAGTTCCCCTTCTCATAACCTCTACAGTGGAATTGCCTGGTTTTCTCTCACAGCAGTCAAAGAGGGCAAGCCCCATGCACAAGTGCTTATCAAGCCTTTGCTCGTGTCTCATTTGTTGATGTTCCACTGGTAAACAAGTCACATTGCCAAGCCCATACATAGTCAGTGTGGGACAGGACTCTGCAGTTCTGTCATTGGGAAGCATCACAGTTGTCAGGTCTGGAGGCAGCTCTGCAATTGGTTAAGGAGGTAGTTTTTTCTTAAGCCTGGAAGTAGCTATAACACTACTTGCTCAGTACAGGATCCCCTTAGGACATATCAAAGTCCTGTGCTTAGAGAACAATCACATATAGTAGCTAGTGGGAACTTTTCTACATATAATCCCTAAGCCTTTAGTTAAGTGTTGACAACTATTGTACCTGGTCTGGGCATGGTGAATCCATGCTCAGACCAAAGTAATAAAGAGGGAAAACAAACCACCAAAAATGTCTATTGACATCTTTACATAGGCCCTAGGAAAATCATGGTCCAAGAAATGCAACAATTTAAACAATGGGCCAAGCAGTACTGATTAGACTGCAGCAAAATAATGATTAAAAAAAAATTTAAAGAGGCTGGGAGAAGAAAGGATTCATACTACATGTGCAACCAAGGACTCCCAAAATAAACTGAAAAATACTTTGATGGAGGGGGCATATCAAAGTTCTTAGGTCAAGAAGATGTGGATTTAGCACATCAAGAAATTCTGGATTGGGCCGGCTGTGGTTGCTCACACCTGTAATCCTAGGACTCTGGGAGGCTGAAGCGGGAAGATGATTTGAGGTCAGGAGTTCGAGACCAGCCTGAGCAACAGCAAGACCCCCATCTCTACTCAAAATAGAAAAAATTAGCCAGGTGTGGTGGCAAGTGCCTATAATCCCAGCTAATTGGGAAGCTGAGGCAGGAGGATCACTTGAGCCCAGGAGTTTGAGGTTGCTGTGAGCTAGACTGACACCATGGCATTGTAGCTTGGGCAACAGAGCAAGCTTCTGTCTCAAAAAAAAAAGAAAAAGAAAAATTTTGAATCAATATAAAAGGAATAAAGGCAGACAGTTATAGACTAAAAGATACTAAAACTGTTTTTCTCAAATTCTGATGAATTTTAGAAATATCTGAGGAAGATTTTCAAAGCCTAATGTCAGACCACATACCAAAACAGTTAAAATAGAATCCCTAGGGATAGAGCCCAGGCATAATTTTTACAGCTACCTGACTGACTGAGTCCAATATGTGGTCAAGGTGAGAACCTCTGAACTAAGGAACTCTAACAACCAAATCTAATGTGTGATCTTTGATACGATTTTTAAAAAATAAAGCTATAAAATACATTTATGGAACAACTTTCAAAATAGATAATACATTAAATATTTTAAATTTGTTAATTATTTTAGAAGTGGTAACAGCAATCGTGTAAGAGAAGGTCCTTTTTCTTAGGAGATGTAAGCTGAAGTATTTAGGTGGAGGCATGTTAATGTCTACAACTTACCTTCAAATGGTTCAGTGAACAATTATATATGTATATACACATGCATATGGAGAAAGCAATAGTAAAAATATGTCAAAATAGTAATAGTTGGTAGATCTAGGTAAAAAGTTCATTATACTATTCTTTTATCTTTTCTGTAGATTTGAAAACTTTCCAAATAAAAAGTTGGGAAAAAGCTATTTGGGTAATTAACATGAACCCCTGCACTCATAAGCAGGTGAAGTCCCACTTAGAGTTCCATCTGAGATTATTGAAGCTCATGGAATCATGTATATCTGCAACAGATGGAGACTAGGGTGAGGCCAGAGAGAAGCCTGGTCTTGGCCCTGCTCTGCAGCATAGAGGAGAACAGGTTTGTGCTTAGGACAAGGGCCATGCCAATCAAAAGGACTGATCACCCCTGGTTTGGGGTAGACCAGCAAATTGTCATGGGTCTGGAGTTAATGAGGTATTGGAGTGTTTTAACTCCCCAGGTGATTCTAATGTGCAATCAAAGTTGAGAACCACTGCTCTAAATACTGCCTCATACAACCTGAGCAACTATAAAGGGATTGGTAAGGTTCTCAGCACAATAGGTATGTGGTCTTACCAGAGTTGGAAGAGACTTTTTTTCTTTTTTATCGTTTGAGACCCAGAAAGATTCTAGCAATAGGTGAAGCCAGAAAAGAGTTCACATACCATGGAAACTGGACGTTTTTCTCAAAGCAAGGGCAGTATATTAAAAATACTTGGGCACAGGAACAACCCAACAGCTCCAAACCTGGAGTTCCCAAAGGGATGGGCTGAATCACTGTAGGAGGCAGTAAGCATTACAGACAACTGCTCAGCCTTTTGAAGAAATTGCAAAGTACAAAAACTAAAAGTATCCTCACAGAGTCAGGCTCCAAGCCCAAGAGAAGAGCCTTTGGACCTTGGTTGAAACATACCACAGAGATGCTGGAGGGGAAGGTGTCATAAAGGGAAAAGTTCAAATGATTTGTGTAAGATCTGAGTAGAGATAATGGTTATCCCATTATGGAACAAAGCCAGGTTCCTATGGGTACATAATGGTCACTTCTGAGTGGGAGGTTATTTCTGGATCTGTCACCAGGGGAGAGGCTTTCCAAAGGAAAAAGAAACAAAGTGAGGGAGGATTGTGGAGGCAATACGGTGATCAACTCATTGCAATTTGCCTGGGACCTTCTGAGTTTCAGCACTCGAAGTCCTGTGTCCCAGAGAACCCAGAATGGCTGGTTGAGCTACTAGGCAGGGAAGGGGGCCGTCTATCTCAGACCTACTTGGAAAAGGATGAATCTCTATGTTTCCTTCTTAGAGTTAAGTACTGCCTTCGGCCGAGCAGCAGAACCGAAAGCACTTTACTGGGGAGTGCTCTTAGGAGAAGGGGAGTGAGGGAAGCAGTGTAGGACACAGGAAAAAAAGCTGAGCAAGAAGTCTTCACCTGAAGACTGACTTCAGCTTCAATCCCAAGAGGAGCTCCGGAACAGGACTTGCTTGAGGTAAGAAGTCAGTGTCTTGTATCTCCATACAAGAGAGGTGGCAATTCTCTTGTAGAGCAGGTCTCAAAATTAGAGTGCATCAGAATCACCTGGAAGGCTTGGTAAACCAGATTGCTGGGCCAACCCCCAGAGACTCTGTCTGACTCAGTAAGTCTGAGGGGGGCCTGAGAATGTGTGTTTCTAACAAGTTCCCAGGTGATGCTGATGCTGCTCTTAGAAAACCACTGCTCTAAAGAAGAGGACAGCTATGAGGGGATCTGAGAAGCATCTACGGCACAAAGGCACACGCCTAGATGGATTGGACCACAAGTGGGGGCTGGGTAGACTACGTCTTTAGGTCAGGATGTCTACATTCATGGCATCCTATATTTTCCTGTTGGCATCCCACATCTGCTAAAGCATTGTTGAAACATTCTAACTTATCTCAGCCTTGTTATTGGACTTTGGGAAGGGTCTGACAGGTACATGAGGCTTTGAAGAGGGAGCAAGTGCAACTTGCTAGGCAAGTATAGTGGAGTAAATTGTAATGGAGTGGAAAGTCCTCAAAGAGGAGATAAATATTTGGGACAAGACTCTAGAATCACCTTGGAAGTTGTCTGAAGTTTGTTTGTGAAATTAAAGAAAGATGGTTTTCGATGGCAACTTTTAATTCCATAAGCCCCACAAGAGCCCATGACAAACAGTTCCTGCCCCTGGGGATCACCACCAGGTGAAGACGAATGTGTAGAAGGAAAGGCAGGGCCTGGCCCGGAATACCTTCTCAAACTGGTAGCGCTCATAGAATACCGTGTACCCCTGGGCCTTAATGTCCATCTCCACGCAGTGCAGGAGGTCGTCTGTGTCTGGGGCCGCCTTCCAGGGCCCGAACTTGACAACAGACTTCTTGTCAGCCTCCAGGGCACGCAGGGCCTCGGCACTCTGCGCATCCTCCTCCTCGGTGTGCACGGCGCACACCAGCACGCTCGACTTGCGCGCGGCCACCGCCTCGGCGCGCGCCAGACGCACCATGAGCTCCAGGTTCTCGCTGTAGCCTGGCACCCGCAGCAGAAACTGCTTCCGAGCCATCTGCTCGCCGAAGATCTGCGGCGTGTCCTCCAGGAGCTTGACCAAAGGCTTGATCTCGTAGAACTGAGCCTCACGGTACACTTCCGGGATGTGCTGCGTGGGCACCTGCCCGCTGCGCAGGTAGTCCAGGATGGGTCTGAAATAGGTGCCGGGGCGATCGATGAAGAAGCGGCCCTCCGCATCCATGCAGGCCTTGGCGGAGCTGGAGAACATCTCTGCTAGCTTCGAACCCGGGAGTTTTCTCAGGGTGCCCAGGGTGGTGGTGTAGAACTCACCCCCCACGTTCAGCTCCACAACCGTCGATATCTGGGGGCACAACAGGCAGAGTGAGCTAACAGCGCCACCTCCAGGGAGCTCATGACGTGTTTTTATCCAAAGAATAAACCGGTACAGAACTTCAGAACTTAGGTTAGCCGTAATGATTGGCTCCAGATATAGGAACGCCCATCTTACTGAAGGGGGTTGTATTTATGCGGTATAGCTCCAGAGGGTGGGCATTTTAAAAAGGAAGGAAAAAGATTTTTGTTTTTTTTTTGAGACAGAGTCTCACTTTATTGCCTAGGCTAGAGTGAGTGCTGTGGCATCAGCCTAGCTCACAGCAACCTCAAACTCCTGGGCTCAAGCGATCCTGCTGCCTCAGCCTCCCTAGTAGCTGGGACTACAAGCGATCCTGCTGCCTCAGCCTCCCTAGTAGCTGGGACTACAGGCATGCGCCGCCGGCTTACTTTTTCTCTATATATTAGTTGGCCAATTAATTTCTTTCTATTTATAGTAGAGATGGGGGTCTCGCTCTTGCTCAGGCTGGTCTCGAACTCCTGAGCTCAAACGATCCGCCCACCTCGGCCTCCCAGAGAGCTAGGATTAGAGGCGTGAGCCACCGCGCCCGGCCGGCCTTAGTATCTTTATCTATAAAATGGGCATATGGAGTTGTTGTGAAGTCAGGAGTTCCCACCCTGGGAAGAGGGCCATTTGCAACATTTCAGAGAGACCAAAGAAAGCACACATGTATTCATTCAGGAAGCATTTCTTGGATACTTACTGGGCACCCACATCCTGTGCTGGGAGTTGGGGACAAAAATTCTTATTTCATGTAGAGCAGAGGTTCTGATTAGCAGTTGGCACGCCCTTGATTGATTTTAAAAATGGTATTTGTGGGTTTTTCTGTCACCCAGGCTGGAGTGCAGTGGCACAATCATAGCTCACTGCAGCCTCAAACTCCTGGGCTCAAGCCCTCCTCCCAGCTCAGCCCCTGGAGTAGCTGAGATTACAGGCTCAAGCCACCATGCCAGCAAGAAATGGGATTTGTTTTATGAATGTTTTTCAAAATAGGGACCCATAGGTCTTGAATAAGAGTAAGAATATTCTTGTTGGTGAAAAGGCCAGTAACACTAGATACAGTGGGTGTAAAAATGTTTCGTAAACTGGGAAATGCGGTGCAAATATAAGTTAAGTTTGGCTGTTCAACAGAACTTTTAGAGGCCACGTCTCTGTGCCAGAGGGCAGGGCTGAGCACTAAGGATGTGGGTGGTGCCTGCCTGGAGACGCTCACAGGTGAGTGGGTAGAGGAATAGAGGGATATGGAAATGACTCAGGCTGCATTCAGGGAACACTAAGTGCTGCCACAGAGACCCACAATGATACCAGAAGACCATATAACGATTATTACTCGTGAGGTGATAACACCAGTTGTTATCCTTACAAACCAGAACAATCCTAAATGACTTTTGTTATTTAAAACTCTCTTGCTTGTTCAATAAAATATGTATGTGCTTACTTTGTGCTTCGTGCCAGGTACCTGGGACACAGTGATGAACAAGCAGGAAGTAGATCCTGGCCTCACAGTCTAGGAACTGTGCACAGTGTTTTAAATACATTATCTAATTCAATCCTCACAACACTTCTATGAAGAATGTATTAAACCCTCATTTTATAGAAGAAACTAAGGCTTAAGGAGATGAAATAAGTTGCCTAAGATCAATCAGCTATTAGGTGATGATGTTGAGATTTGAACTCAGATCCATTTTACTCCAAAGCTCAAGCTCTTGGTCAGTACATAAAATTACCTTCAACTTTCCAACACCTCCACTCTTCCCTTAGTGAGTCATTCATTCAACAAAACGTATGGAGGAGGCCAGGCGCGGTGGCTCACGCCTGTAATCCTAGTACTCTGGGAGACCGAGGCGTGTGGATCATTTGAGCTCAGAAGTTTGAGATCAGCCTGAGCAAGAGTGAGACCCCATCACTGCTAAAAATAGAAAGAAATTAATTGACCAACGAAAAATATATAGAAAAAATCAGCCAGGCATGGTGTTACATGCCTGTAGTCCCAGCTACTCGGGAGGCTGAGGCAGGAGGATCACTTGAGCCCAGGAGTTTGAGGTTGCTGTGAGCTAGGCTGACGCCATGGCACTCACTCTAGCCTGAGCAACAAAGTGAGACTCTGTCTCAAAAAACAAACAAACAAAAAAAAAAACATATGGACGGCCTATTACATGCAAACCTTGTGCCAAGCACAACAGGACACAGTCCCTGCCTTGGAGTTCACAGGAGAGAGAAGGAAACAGATGGTTTCAATATGTAGGAGCTGACAGGGAAGACTCAGAGGTAGGCGGGGTCAGCTGGTTTTGTGGGTGTGTGTTGGAGGCTGTCAAAGAAGGTTTCCTAGGGCTTGTGATAGCTCATGCTGCAGAAAAGATCTTTGCAGTGTTAGAGGGATGGCTAACCTGGAGATTGTACTACAGGTCATTGCAGGGCCAAGGTTGGAAATGGGGCTCAGGAATGTCCTTCATTCTGATTTATGTGTGACCTCATTCTCAACTGGTCTGTGGGCTCTACCTCTAAGATTAAAGTACTGGAATTAAGAGAGCCAAAGGCAACCAAAGTACTGGGGAAGAATTGAGTTGCCATGGCAACAGCTCCTACTGGGGGACAGTTCTGCTGCCTGGAGGGGAGAAGGCAGAGGAGAGGATGTATCTTGACAGCAGTCAAACAATAGAGCTGAGAAAAATAAGCTCAGAACCTGTGACTCCTTCTTTCTCCCTTAAACCTCAAGGCTCCTTAGCAGGGCTATTTGGTTAACCCTGAGGTCACCTCTGTAGAGCTAGCAGTTCCATGTGAAGTTGCAGACTTTAACCCTTGAATGGACCAATATGTTCTCACTACTGCTATCTCACTGGCTCTCCTAACATCCCCATGTCACATGTGAGAAAAGCTCAGAGAGAAGACTCACAGCTAGGAAGTGATAAAGTTGAAGCTGGGATCAAATCATATCAGTGTGACTCCAGTACAGTTTGGATGTCCCCCCCACCTTGCTTCCCCCTGCCCAACATCCTGCCCCACTGCTGCCAATATTTAGCTATGTGCCTGGGGCCATTCACTTTCTCTGGGCCTAAATTTAGGTAGATAACTTATCTAATTATAGATTAAGATAAGCTTAAAATAATTATTACGAAATGGAGCAAGAGAGCTCTAAGTCCCTTCAGCTCCGAAAGTCTAATGGATCCAATCACTTCAAATGTCCTTTGTGAAACTAATTTCCAGATGCTTCATAAAAAATAGCTTCCTACTTGACATTCTCAGCCCCATTCCTTTATTTCTTAAACAAGACTTTAGTCCTGTTCCTGAGCTTCTTAATTCTGTCTCTCTTTTCCCTCTTCTTCCAAAACTTCCAATCCCTTTGCAAATCCCAGACCTCCTACCTCATCCATAAATTCCGCCATGTGTTTCTAGAAGATACAGACTACTTTTCCACCCTTCTTCAGGACCAGCTACCCTTCCTCTTCTCCCCCTTTGGTAGTTACCCCACCAAAGGATTCCTGGGTGGGAGGGAAAGCTGTCCCAGGTCCTGTAGGCAGAGGCTGGGGAAGCCAGTCTTCCACTGTCATGACAGCTCCTCTCTCATAGTTCCCTGTTTGTCACATGTATCCCCATTAGACCATGAAGTTCCTAAGGGAGGGACTATACCTGGTTTGTCATTATGTCACCAATACCTACTAGGGGGTTCAGCATCTGAATGGAATGGTGCTTACTCTCAGCTCTGATTTACAGGAGCACCTGGTATTCCTCTAAAGGCCAATCTTGCCTTACCTGGCATCATGTCCAGTGCAGGCTCCATGCATTATACTTGCGCAATAATTCATTCAGGGGTTTATTGAGCACCCGGGGCAGTCGTGGCACTAAGCAAGCAGGTGGCTTTGTGGCCAGCCAACAACAATGACGTTATCATCGCCCTATTGGAAAGAGCCACACTCGCCCTACTGCCCATTCTGCTTTCCCTTCCTCCAGTTCTCCAGGATGGCTCTCAGTCCAGGAGAGAATCAGAATTCTCTGCTCCTGGAGTGCACCTGACCTTTTCCTGATCCCCCTCCCAAACGCCCCTCAGCCAAGCCCGGGGAGGGGGCAGGCACGTGGGAGGAATCAGGCCGCAGCCACAAGGCAGGGGCAGGCTGGGGGTGGTGGGCGCTGTGGTGAGGGAATGAGCCTTTGGCCAGGCTTCTCCCGCCGGGCCAGGGGAGAAGGAGGGACAGAGGAAGAGCCGTGGGTTAGGACAAGCCAGGGGACTGAGAGAGGAACTAAAACAAAGACAGAGTGGGGAGGGAGGAGACAGACAACGGCATCCAGGCGAGAAAGAGGGCACGGAGGGGAGGCTGGGCAGAGCCGGAGCAGGAGCCGAGGCCCAGGAGCGAAAGGAGAGCGCTCAAAGCAGCAGGGGCAGCCGAAGAGAAAAGAGAGCGTCCAGCCGGAGGCGAAGGGCGTCACAGCGCGCCTGGAGCAGCGGACTCAGGAACTGGGACGGACGGCAGCAACTGGGGAGGAGCGACAGAGGAGCGCGGCGGAGTGGGAGTCGCCGGTGGGTCTGTCCGTCGTCCGCTCGCCCCTGGCCGGGCACGCACTTACCGTCGGCGGGCCAGGCCGCGGGGACCGGGGCACAGAGGTCAGACTTATCATCCCTGCGCGGCTGGCGGCTCGCACTGCGCAGCCCTGCGACGGCCAGGTAACTTGGGCCAGCGGAAGTGCACCTGGCTCCCCGCCCCTGGGTGGGGGCCACTGCGCCCGGGCGGATTGGCCTGAGCTGGGCGTTCCTTGCCGTGAGACCCTAGGCAAGTGTGAAAGAGAGTGGACGATCCATGTATTTGGGGCTTCTGAAAGTTGTTAGGCCTTGAGGAAGCTTGACTTTGGAGACCCAGTCATGGAGCATGGCCCTTTAATTACTGACCTTTTGTTATAGATTAACTTCCTGCCTTATTTTGTTGTCCCTGGCTCAGACAGATGGCACCTGAGAGAAAAGACCCCTTGACTATTACGTACTTAATGCGGAATATTAAAAATACCCTTCCCCCAAAAGAAACACTGCCTTCAACTAGATTGCTGCAACCATGCACTAACCTCCTATGAAAAAAGTTGAACTCCTCTTAAGCTTCTCCAGACCTTGCCTGTATTAACGCCGCTCAAACCTCTCCCCTCCAAGCTACTGACCCAATCTTTTTGAAGTCTGTGTCCGCCCCACTAGCAGTCCTCAAACTTTGCACTCAAACTCAATATTTAATCATATTGGCTGACTCTCCTTATTTAGGTTGACACAAGTCACTGCCCTACCTGGGTCTTGGGTTCCCCAATAGTCAAATTGAGGGAGGCAGAGGAAAATGACATTGACAACCAGAGACTTTCTACTCCCTACAGTCCTAGGGGGTGAAAGATCAACAACACCCATTTTACAGATGAGAAAAACAGGGCTCCAGGGGGTAGGATGGCATTAAAAGGTAAAATAAGGCTGGGTGTGGTGGCTCATACCTGTAATCCTAGTACTCTGAGAGGCTCAGGTGGGAGGATTGCTGGAGCTCAGGAATTGGAGACCATCCAGAGCAAGAGCAAGACCCATCTCAACCAAAAATAGAAAAATTAGCTGGATGTTGTGGCCAGCACCTGTAGTCCTGGCTACTGGGGAGAAATTAGAGGTTGCAGTGAGCTGTGATGATGCCACTGCACTCTACCTGGGGAAATAGAGCAAGACTCTGTTAAAAAAAAAACAAAAAAAACAGGGCCTGGCACAGTGGCTCACACCTGTAATCCTAGCACTCTGGGAGGCCAAGTCAGGAGGATTGCTTGAAGTCAGAAGTTCGAAACCAGCCTGAGCAAGAGTGAGACCCCGTCTCTACTAAAAATAGAAAGAAATTAATTGGCCAACAAAAAATATATAGAAAAAATTAGCCAGCATGGTGGCACATGCCTATAGTCTCAGCTACTTGGGAGGCTGAGGCAGGAGGATTGCCTGAGCCCATGAGTTTGAGGTTGCTGTGAGCTAGGCTAACACCACGGCACTCTAGCCCAGGCAAGAGTGAGACTCTGTCAAAAAAAAAAAAAGTAAAATAAAATTTTGGGGTTTATTTGAGGAAGAAGCAATTCGTGAATTGGGGAACACCAGATGGAAAGAGGTTTAGTGTTCCCATGACAAAGTGTCAAAGGCAAGTATTTATGAGTAAATTATGGAAGCAAAATAGAGAAATTATTTTATTGGTCACAGTTACAGAATTGGCATTTTTTTTTTATTTACCTTGTTGAAAAGTCCCTAGTCACATAATCCTATGTTAGTTGACTGCTTGTGATTGGCTGAGGTTAAGTTTTGTTTCTGTCTAACATAAGCATTACCAGAAATGACTCAAGTTAAATTTCATTTATGCTTGCAAATCATGCAAAATTGAGGTCACATCTTAGGCCCAACTGATTTTGTCTGCTCAGGGATTCTTCAGGCTGGATCTCCATTTTAATTTACTTTAACAATGGCCAGTGTGGATTATTTAGCCACCTGAGGGCAGATGCTAGGAGTGCAAAGCCTGGTGAAAAGCCATGGTGAAAAGAGTTAGATACCTATTATGTGGGGTTATTTTCCTTGTTAAAACATAACCCTAAAGGTGAGGGAGCATAACTTCCCACTCTTTAGGTATGAGCTGTGCATTGTGACTTCTTCCAAAGAGTACAGTATGGGAAGGGGGAAAAGAGAAGTAGCTTTACAGTGCAGAAACTAATAAATAAATACTACTTCATCGAGGTGATCAAGGTCAACATCAAGAGTTGTAAATCATGATGATAGTATGTACCCTTCATATGATATGATGAAAATCTTCCTCCCCAAAAGCCATAACCCCAGTTCAATCATGAGAAAAACATCAGATGAATTCCAATAGAGGGGCATCCTATAATAAATATAACTGACCAGTACTCTTCAAAACTATCAAGGTCATCAAAAACAGGGAAAATGTGAGAAACTGTCATGGCCAAGAGCAGCTTAAAGAGACATGATGACTAAATTGTAATGTGATATCCTGGATGGGATCCTGACACAGAAAAATGGATATTAGACAGAAACTAAGGAAATATGAATAAACTAATAATAATGTATCAATATTGGTTCATTAATAATAGCAAATGTACCATACCAATGTAATATGTTAAGAATAAGGAAAACTGAGTGTGGGATACATGGGAACTCTCTGTACTACTGTCTTCTCGATTTCTCTGTAAATCTAAAATTGTTCTAAAAAATAAAGTCTAAAAAAATAGACTTAGCTAAAAAAAATAACAATGCAATCATTATGGAAAATAGTATAGAAGTTCCTCAAAAAATCAAAAATAGCAGTATGATCCAGAACTTTATTTATTTATTTATTCATTTTTGAGACAGAGTCTCACTTTGTTGCCCAGGCTAGAGTGAGTGCTGTGGCATCGACCTAGCTCACAGTAACCTCAAACTCCTGGGCTCAAGCAATCCTGCTGCCTCAGCCTCCTGAGTAGCTGGGACTACAGGCATGCGCCACCATGCCCAGCTAATTATTTTCTATATATATTAGTTGGCCAATTAATTTCTTTCCATTTATAGTAGAGACGGGGGGTCTCGCTCTTGCTCAGGCTGGTTTCGAACTCCTGACCTCGAGCAATCCGCCCGCCTCGGCCTCCCAGAGTGCTAGGATTACAGACGTGAGCCACTGCGCCCGGCCAATCCAGCACTTTATATGTCCAAAAGAATTGAAAGCAGGATTTTACTGGGTTTTTTTTTTTTTTTTTTTTTGAGACAGAGTCTCACTTTGGTGCCCAGGCTAGAGTGAGTGCCGTGGCGTCAGCCTAGCTCACAGCAACCTTAATCTCCTGGGCTCAAGCGATCCTACTGCCTCAGCCTCCCAAGTAGCTGGGACTACAGGCATGCGCCACCATGCTCGGCTAATTTTTTCTATATATATTTTTAGTTGGTCAATTAATTTCTTTCTATTTTT
>VSMD01136467.1:0-12287 GCA_008750895.1 Mirza zaza | reverse complement strand
GGAGGGGACAGGAAGGGAGGGGACAGGGAGGGGAGAGGACAGGGAAGGGTGGGGAGGGGAGGGGTGGGGGAGGGGAAGGGACAGGGAAGGGAAAGGAGGGGAGCGGGAAGGGAAGGGTGAGGGGAAAGGAGGGAAGGAGGGGGAGGGGGAGAGGAAGAGGAGGGAGAGGAGGGGAGGGGACAGGGGAGGGGAGGGGAGGGAGGCAGGGGAGGGCGGGACAGTCCTCGCCGAGGAGCGCACGCCCACCCAGCGACAGCAGCCCTGTTGGCGGCGTGGGTGCAGCGCGCTGGCCCAGGCTGCAGGCGGCGGAGGTCTGAGCCCCGCCCGCCGCGCCGCCCCGCCCCGCGCTGGCGCAGGAGAGCAGGAGCGCCGGCCTGAGAGCCCCAGGCCCCGCCCCGCGGCCCCAGGCCCCGCCCCGCGGCCCCAGGCCCCGCCCTGCCCCGCGGCCCAGGCCCCGCCCCGCCCCGCGCTGGCGCAGGAGAGCAGGAGCGCCGGCCCCGCGGCCCAGGCCCCGCCCCGCCCCGCGGCCCAGGCCCCGCCCTGCCCCGCGGCCCAGGCCCCGCCCCGCCCCGCGGCCGGCGCGCAAGCACACCCCGAGGCAGGCCGGACGCAGGCGGGGAGGGAGCCGCCCGCCGTCCCCGCAGCCGCTCGGGGTCCTGTGTTTGCAGAGCTCGCGCTCGGTGACTTTTATTTATTTACTTATATTTATTTATGTATTTGAGACGGAGTCTCACTCTGTCGCCCAGGCTGGAGTGAGTGCCGTGGCGTCAGCCTAGCTCACAGCAACCTCAAACTCCTGGGCTCCAGCGATCCTCCTGCCTCAGCCTCCCCAGTAGCTGGGACTACAGGCACGCACCACCATGCCCGGCTCGTTTTTTCTATATATATTAGTTGGCCAATTAATTTCTTTCTATTTATAGTAGAGATGGGGTCTCACTCTTGCTCAGGCTGGTCTCGAACTCCTGACCTGGAGCGATCCTCCGCCTCGGCCTCCCAGAGTGCTAGGATGACAGGCGAGAGCCGCCATGCCGGCCTGTCCGTGACTCTTAGAAATCAGAGTCGCTGACCTGACACTTTCCCAAGTAAAGCCACGACGGAGCAGCGCTACTGAGCGCCTCCCCACTCACATCCGCTTCCTGCGTAGCCATCACACGAGGCGTGCAGCTCTTCTGTGTGGCCTGGGTGTTTGCAGGGCCTCTCTCTCTCTCACCATCTCAATAACATTCTTTAAAAAGTTTGCAAAACTTGGGTAGATGCCCGGTAGTGGGATTGCTGCATCAAACAAATGGTACATCCACCTGTGTCACTGTGAGGTGTCTCCATGTTGCTCTCCACAGAGGCTGCACCAGTGTGCAGTCCCACCTGCAGTGTAGGAGTGCCCCTCTCTCTCCGCATCCAGCCAGCATCTATTGTTTGGGGACCTTCTGATAAAGGCCATCCTCACTGGAGTTAAGTGATATCTCATTGTGGTTTTGATCTACCACCTCTTGTATATTCCTGGCTAGAGCTGGAGCCCATCCTACTAAGTGAAGTCTCCCAAGAATGGGAAAACAAGCACCACATGCACTCACCAGCAAACTGGCATTAACTGATCAGCACCTCAGTGGACACATAGGAGTGACATTTATCTGGTGTTGGGCAGGGGGGAGGGGGGAGGAGGGGACGGGTATATACAAAATAATGAGTGAGATGTGCAACGTCTGGGGGATGGTCAGGCTTGAAGCTCTGACTGGAGGGGGGCGGGGGAGCATGGGCAATGTACGTAACCTTAACACTTGCACCCCCATAAAACATTGAAATAAAATAAAAAATAAAAAAAATTAGAAAAATGTTGGCAAAATTTATCAAGCGACGAATGTGACCTTTAGAAGCCAATTCACCCATGCTCGGGTGCCAGCCAAACGGTCCAGCAAAAGGAGCTAGAGAAGCAGTTCCCAATGGGTGAGATAAGTCCATGGTCGCAAGCGGATCATTTACACCGAGCTTGCACCCCTCCATCTGGCTCCGACCTGGCGGTAGGCCAACTCCCGTGCACGCATTTGGAACATACCGCAGGCACACTCATTGTTTGTCACACGTCCCTTGAGTTAGCCTTAGCTTTTCACAGCACCCTTGGGGGCTTTCCAACCTCACCTTGGACTGTGACAGTCACGTGTAGTCTCCTTTCTGCTCCGCCAGCGCCCGTCTGCACGGTCCAGACCCCAGCCTCTGCAATCGCCCTTTTGCCATCATCCCCTCCTTCTGGCCCCTTCACCATCTATTAGGGTGCCACTGCTGAAACCAAAGGGATAAAATCGTGTCCCGGGGCCCAAACTCAGCCTTCAGGAGTTTTGTGTTTGAATTTTGTCCAGGAAGATTGAAACTAGCGGCCACCGTGTAAAAATCAGAAATGTCTCATAAGAATGGAGAGTGCCGGCTTCCCTTGGGGAATCAGAGGGTTGAAACACAAGGGACCCGCCTCTCCAGGGCAACCTCTTTAGCAAGGATGTGTCCTCTCTGCTGTTGACCCTGTTCCTACCACACGGTGTCTGCTTTCTTCAGTCACGTTACCTCCTTACATCCCAGGCCTGCGGGGTTTTGGATCTCAGCATAGAGCTTGCTTTCTCAACCTGATCACCCATCCAGAGGGTTGTAGAGCGTCTACAACACTCTAGGTTTAAAGAATGTACCGATCATTGGCCGGGCGCGGTGCTCACGCCTGTCATCCTAGCACTCTGGGAGGCCGAGGCGGGAGGATCGCTCAAGGTCAGGAGTTCGAAACCAGCCTGAGCAAGAGTGAGACCCCATCTCTAGTATAAATAGAAAGAAATTAATTGGCCAACTAATATATATAGAAAAAATTAGCCGGGCATGGTGGTGCATGTCTGTAGTCCAGCTACTTGGGAGGCTGAGGCAGGAGGATCCCTTGAGCCCAGGAGTTGGAGGTTGCTGTGAGCTAGGCTGACGCCACGGCACTCTAGCCGGGGCAACAGAGTGAGACTCTGTCTAAAAAAAAAAAATGTACCGATCACTCTAGAAGACATGATACAAATGAAACAGGAAGAAAGGGAGCTCGCTAAGAAATAGGGCCTTGATAGGACAAAGAAGGATCGAGAGAGAGACAGACAGAGAAAGAGAGAGTGAGGTTTAAACTTAGAGAAGAAAGCCAGCAAGAAAAAACTAACATACAGTGATTAAAATTCAGGGATCCTCAAACATTTTAAACAGTTGGCCAGTTCACTGTCCCTCAGACTGTTGGAGGGCCAGACTATAGTGTAAAAAAAACTATGAACAAATTCCTGTGTACACTGCACATATCTTATTTTGAAGCAAAAAAAAAAAAAAAAATGGGCAAAAACACCTGCATGTGGCCCTCGGGCCGTAGTTTGAGGACGTCTGGATTAAATCATAGACTCTGGAATCAGGCTTTGTCACTCATTGGGTGTGGTTTACAAACTATTGTACTATAAGAAAACATATATATGATATAAACCACTTTTAGAGTTCAGATGTAGGCCGGGCATGGTGGCTCACACCTATAATCCTAGCACTCTGGGAGGCTGAGGCTGGAGGATCAATCAAGGTCAGGAGTTCGAAAGCAGGCTGAGCAAGAGCAAGACCCTGTCTCTACCAAAAAAAAAAAAATAGAAAGAAATTAATTGGCCAACTAAAAATATATAGAAAAAGTTAGCCGGGCATGGTGGCGCCTGCCTGTAGTCCCAGCTACTAAGGAGGCTCAGGCAGGAGGATCACTGGAGCCCAGGAGTTTGAGGTTGCTGTGAGCTAGGCTGATGCCATGGCACTATAGCCCGAGCAACAGAGTGAGACTCTGTTTCAAAAAAAAAAATTAGAGTTCGGATGTAAGGTAAAAATAAAGTTCCTAGCACTGTGCCCCATGCATGGATGGCTCAATCTCTGAAAACTCCTAAGGGTAAAAAAGTGAAAGTAACTAGAAAATACCTTCTGCAATTTCTTAAGGCTGATCACCAGACTAGGAATGAAGAACAGACAGTGAGTGAAAATTTTGCAAACATTAACTGTGCAGGACGGGAGTTTCTCACAAGGGCCAATGAATGAAACTTGAATGAAGACTCACAAGATGGTAACAGAGACTATGGAGGGGCTACGGGGGGCCTAGGGAGAGGCCAAAGTTCTGATCTGGACTCCCAGGAACAGTTCAGCAAAAGCAGTGATAACTATTATTAATTATGAGTCAGTAATGAAATTTGTAGCTACTGCTGGCACCCGGTAGACGTGAAAAAATTGCTTCCTGTGATAGATATGGAAAATTTGCACGTATGGCTGAGTCCTTACAGTACACTTGCAGGAAGAAAGAGAAAGGACCAGAAGGTAAACTGAGGCCAGAGGCGGTGGCTCACGCCTGTCATCCCAGCACTCTGGGAGGCCGAGGTGGGCGGATTGCACGAGGTCGGGAGTTCGAGACCAGCCTGAGCAAGAGCGAGACCGCGTCTCTACTAAAAATAGAAGGAAATTAGCTGGACAACTAAAAATATATAGAAAAAATGAGCTGGGCACAGTGGCTCATGCCAGTAGTCCCAGCTACTGGGGAGGCTGAGGCGGGAGGATCACTGGAGCCTAGGAGTTGGAGGTTGCTGTGAGCGAGGCTGACGCCGTGGCACTCACTCTAGCCTGGGCAACAAAGTGAGAATCTGTCTAATAAAAAAAAAATAAAAATGAAGACACTAAATTGAGAGCGAAAACAGCTTCTGCGTTTGAATACTGCCATCCTAGTGAGGAGCTGAGCTTCCTCAGGTATTCGGCATGGCGGAAACAGATTTTAATGGCTGTTGAGAGAGATGAGGCCTGCTACTGAAACCACTAGGTTGCTTTTTATTGAAAAAGCATGAATGCTCAAGATGTCCCCAGAGAATTCCTTTATGGGTGATGTTGAAGAATGTTAACGTATTCTCATAAGGTCCCTCACCCAACTTGTTTTTACGTGAAAAGCCCCCCTGGGTAGGGCTCCCAAAAAAGGGAGAATTTGAGGATTAACTAAGGGTTGAACTGGTTTAGAAGCCTGAACTCGAGATAGAAAATGGGAGAGAAAATCCATCCGTATTAATAACTCACTTTCTTACTTCTGAGCCTTCACTTAAACACATCCCTTTGTTGGAAATGGCATTCTCTTTTTTTCTGCCTGGCAAATTCTAGTCTTTTTTTTTTTTTTTTTTTTTTTTTTGAGACAGAGTCTTGTTCTGTCACCCTGACTAGAGTGCCGTGGCATCATTGTAGCTCACTGCAGCCTCAAACTGCTGGGCTCAAGCGATCCTCCTGCCTCAGCCTCCCAAATAGCTGGAACTACAGGCACGCACCACCACTCCCAGCTAATTTTTTCTATTTTCGGTGAAGACGGGGTCTCGCTCTTGCTCAGGCTGGTCTTGAACTCCTGAGCTCAAGTGATCCTCCCACCCCGGCCTCCCAGAGTGGTAGAATTACAGACATGAGCCACTACATCCAGCCTCTAGTCATTTTTTGAGACCTAGCTACCGAATCAAGCCTTTTCAAATACCCCTGAGAAACGTAAATCACTCTATCCTTTATTCCTTAAACAATTTTTAGAAAATTGGTTAAGTTGCAGCTTATCTATTGCACCATCTCTATCCCTCTACAAAACGCTAAATTCCTCCAGGACACGTGCCATACTTACTCACTTTTCATTCCCTGGGTCTGGGATATAGTAGGTGCTCAGGAAATAGGGCCTTCAGCATCTTTCTTTAGGGAGTTGCTGTCATGTGTGTGTGTGTGTGTGTGTGGTGTCTCTGGGTAGTGTATAGTTTCACGTATGAAATAGCCATCCTACTATCTCAGAGTGGTTACCCCCTCCCTGGCTTCTTATGGAGTATAACAGAAAGGCACACGAATGCCGCACTCAGCATCCAGACTTCTCTCTGACACTTAAGTGATGAAACTAATAGCAGGCGAGCTATGCCACTTGTTCCACTGTGTTGCTTCAGACTACATACAAAAACCATTTGTATTATGCATTCCCTGATGTATTCGTTCAATAAATATTTACTTATTGAACACCTAACATGCATTAAGCAACGTTCTGGGTGCTGGGCAGAAAAAGAAAATCCTCTATTTTGTAGCAATTTCCTTCACGCTGGGGAAAACTACAAACTAATGAATAAAATAGAGAATTTCCCAGAGATGTGAAGAGCTCTGGGATAGTTGAGCGGAGCCCTTTAGAATAAAAAGGAAACAAGCATGCAACGCTCTGGGGAATGCTTGCTGCAATCAGAGGAAATAGCCAGGTGAGAGTTACGGGAAGGGGGTGAGGGTGGTGTGTGGGAGAAAGAGAGGAAAGGCCACCAGTGTGAATGGGGGTGGGGGCAGAGGGGTGCGAGATTCTGTCCAGGATCAGGCAGGGCAGTCTGCATCAGGACTGTGGCCCAGTGAAAGGCACGTGTTTTATCTAAGTACTGATGGAGCAATCTAAGCAGCAGGGTGGCATGGTTCTATGTGTGGTTTTGTAAGCTGGCTGGTGCAGCTTTGCAGAGAAATAGACAGTAGGGGACATCCAAGAGCAGATACCGTGTTTCCCCGAAAATAAGACCTACCCATAAAATGAGCCCTAGCAGGATTTCTAAGCATGTGCGCCATAGAAGCCCCACCCCGAAAATAAGCCGTAGTGACAGGCGTGACTGTGCAGCGCATCTGCACAACCCACGCGTGTCGTCGAGGAGCAGGAAAGAACACGAGCAGCCCTTCTCATCCGCCCCATCGTGACAGCGACTATCCCAAAGGTGACCGCAAAGGTTCGGGAAGCCCCACGAACAAGGTCGGCTCCCCCTGTCGGTTCCCGGCCATCCTGTGTGTGCTGCAAGCTGAGGCTTTGAGGGGAAAATAACACATCCCCTGAAAATAAACCCTAGGGTGTCTTCTTGAGGAAAAAGAAACATAAGACCCTGTCTTATTTTCATGGAAACATGGTAATGATTATAGAAGTTATAGCTCCAGTATGTCCAGGGGTTACCATGCATTGAGCTGTGCTAGGTGTCTTTTAGGAATTACCTCATTCAATTCTTGCAACTTCCCTGGGAGGAAGGCAATCCTATTATTCCAGTTTTCCGGAAAAATAAACGGAAACTCAGAGAGGTTAAGCAACCTGCCTAAACTCACAGAGTAAATGGAGGAGTCAGCATCTACAGCAGAGGTCAGCAACCTACAGCCTGCCGGCCAAACCCAGCTCATTACCTGTGCATATTGGAGCAGAGCCACCCTCATTCCTTTCTCTGCCATGACGGCTGCTTCTGAGCCAAGTGGCGGAGTTGGTTGATTATGACAGACCCAGCAGAGCCAGGTCATTACGACAGGGACCCAACAGAGTCGGGTCATTACGACAGGGACCCAACAGAGTCGGGTCATTACGACAGGGACCCAACAGAGTCGGGTCATTACGACAGGGACCCAGCAGAGTCGGGCCATTACGACAGGGTCCCAGCAGAGTCGGGTCATTACGACAGGGTCCCAACAGAGTCGGGTCATTACGACAGGGACCCAGCAGAGTCGGGTCATTACGACAGGGTCCCAGCAGAGTCGGGCCATTACGACAGGGTCCCAACAGAGTCGGGTCATTACGACAGGGTCCCAGCAGAGTCGGGCCATTACGACAGGGTCCCAGCAGAGCCGGGTCATTACGACAGGGACCCAACAGAGCCGGGTCATTACGACAGGGACCCAGCAGACTCGGGTCATTACGACAGACCCAACAGAGTCGGGTCATTACAACAGGGACCTGCTAGCAAAGCAGAAAACAACTGCTGTCCAACCCTTTACAGAGAACTTTGCTGACCTAGACCTTG
The DNA here is from genome assembly GCA_008750895.1 of Mirza zaza. Taxonomy (NCBI): domain Eukaryota; kingdom Metazoa; phylum Chordata; class Mammalia; order Primates; family Cheirogaleidae; genus Mirza; species Mirza zaza. Next base: position 4,482 of record VSMD01136467.1, on the reverse strand, counting down.
TACCCTGAACCTTCCCTGACGAATGTGCACCGAGTGCTGACGCTGTGGTGAGCACTGCGCTGAGCGTTCGTTAGGCAAACAGAAAAGATAAAGCTCCCTGCCTTTCCGGACCAGGACTCAGAGAGATGCCGTCTCCCAAGCTGGACTGGATACAAAAGTCGTGGGGCCTGATGCAAAGTGAAAATGGGAGAAGCAAAGATATAAAACACAACCAAAATGTTTGTACTCTCATATTTTCTTGAAATAATAAAAAAAAAATATATTGTACGTATCTCTAAAATTATATATATATATATATATATATATATATATATATATATAAAAATACTTCCAAGATGGCAAGAGCAGAACATTAAACCAAGTTCAGAACACTAAACCAAGTTCAAGTTCAATTTTTCTAATTGTGAGGCCCCTCGGGATTATACAGGTGACACACCTGTGAAGCTGACCCTGCTCCTGATATGGCCTTGGTGACACAGGCTGTGACCCAGTAGAGTCTGGACCTGGTGACCTCACCATACAGAGAGGGGACCCTGCCCCTCCTCCTCGCACTGCCAGTCCTGGGTGACCTCCCTGGTTACTAGGAGACGGCCGTGAGGACATCCGTGAGCATCCACCCCACAGGGACTCCCAACGCGCGAGGTTGCATCCCTCACCCTTGGCTGCACTAACTCACCTGTCATCCTCATTTTTTAAGCACTTCTCATGAGCCATCGTGTACTGCATTATATAAAAAATTGCTGAATCATTTCAGTTTCCGCATTCTGGTTTCATCAATCATCACACCAAAAAAAAAGCATAACTCGACAACTCAATTTTCATTTTCCATGAATATCTGTTTCAGGATGAACTTAATAGTGAACATTCTAAAGCATTCTCCAAGAGGCCTTTACCCCGAGATCCAAGAAATCTCTGTTAGGTCCCAGGAAGCAAATTGGGAGGTGTCCCATGAATTTACTCAGAAATGGTAGGCGAATTCCATGGATATATTCACGGGAGGTCATTCAGGATAGCTTAAAATCCCCATCTCTGCAGTCTAACGCCTGCACCAGAATCCTCACTCCATCATGTGTTAGCACTGTGAGCTTGGACGGGCTACTAAACTTCTCTGTGCCTCAGTTTCCTCAGCTTTAAAGTAGGAACAGGAACAGTACCTACGTCATAGGGATGCTGTGAGAATTCAGTGAGTTTAAATGTATAAAAATGCTTAGAACAAAATCTGACAAATGCTATATAGGTTTGAATCTCATCAGTTGTCATTTTTATTATTTCCTATGGAGGGCATATATGGAAAAGGTTGTAAACATCCACTGAAGGCAATGTAAGATGTAAAGGGTTAGTTAATGTAAATGAATGAAGTCGGTGCTTTATAAAGGAGACCAGTGGGGAGCCTGCCAACTGGGGAAGTCGTGTTTATCCCAAGCGCCATGTTAGCCCTCAGCTTTAGCCAGTGGCTGCCAGTGAATCAGCATTATTCCAATGGAATCGACCCTCAGTTGTTTTTCACCAAAGGCCAGAAATATGGATTTCTGTAGGAAACCTCCCAAGTTCTCAATTTTAACAGTGAATTCAATTCCCTTTAAATACACGGGGCTGGTCAAACATTACCTAACTTCATCGTCTACTAGCCAAACATTTTGTAAGCTTTGCTCTGTAGCATCAGCCATCAGACTCTCAAAGGCGTGTGGGCCTCAGAACAGCGTGGGAATTCCCAGGGTGGAGTATGAGCAGGTCGTCAGCATGAGCCAGATTACGTGCAGAATGCCCCACTCTGGAAGGTCTTCTGAGAAGTCATGAGGCTCTGTGTTGGGAAGCGTTCAAGGGCAATGCGGGCAATAGGCAGACAGGGAAATAAAATTTGTCCTCCTCGGAGCAGCCATTGCAATCACTACCGTGTTTCCCCAAAAATAAGACAGGGTCTTATGTTTATTTTTCCTCAAGAAGACACCCTAGGGCTTATTTGTAGGGGATGTGTCATTTTTTTTTTTTAAGTGCAGTACAACAATCTACATTGATTCAAATAGAGTGAAGCCGTCTTCTTCTGGAACATCATCCTAACTCTCCAAACCCCGAATCCCATCCTGAATGTCTTGCGACTCTATTTCCTTTAGAACCATCGGCCCCGATCTCTCCTGTCGAGCACTGGAGCTGTCACGGGCGGATGAGAAGGGCTGCTCGTGTTCTTTCCCGCTCCGCGACGACATGCATGGGTTGTGCAGACGCGCTGCGCAGCCACGCCCGGCACCAGGGCTGATTTTCAGGGTAGGGCTGCTATGGCGCACATGCTTAGAAATCCTGCTAGGGCTTGTTTTATGGGTAGGTCTTATTTTCGGGGAAACACAGTAATACCAGAACTATCTCAAACCACCTTATAACACAGGGGAGCTTAGAGTTAAAGCACTTGCCTCTTCGTAAGAAATTCTATTCTCTCTCTGTCTGGGTTTCTTTTAGGGATATTCTTCTGCCTTTTGCACTCTTCTCTTTGCACACCAGGGAAAAGTGTACCATTCACTGTGAATGTAAGTCAGATATCTTCCCTCTCCCAGAGATGCTTTTTTGGGGGGAGGGGGAGGTAGTTTAGGGAGACAGGAAGTGGATTCTGTGTGTCTCAATCCCTGGTTTAAATATTACTTCTAATAATTGGAAAAAATAATGGCTCAGTTCCTTGGCTAATGGAGTTGATTCATCCATTTTTGGCCTGGTTCCAAGCAACAAAAAAATAGTAATAACTGTCTCTGATAAAAATTCACTCTTGACGTCAGGTTGCCCATATGATTTTTGATGCATACAAGAGACTTAGAGGCCTCACATCTCAGTTGCCAGAGGATATTTTGGGGATGTCACTAGACTTGCAGGATCTGTCACGGGGCTGGGCTCACAGATTGGGTTCACCGAGGGGATTGGATGTCTTGGAACTGAACCGAATGTTGATCAATGTGCTTTGGATATTTTTGTACTTGCCACCATCTGTCTGGTAAGGATCACAATAAAGAAATGCAAGGATCGTAATAACAGCTCGACACGCACAGTCTACTATATCTACTCCATCATAGCGCCGATTCAACAATTCATGCATATGGAGTCTGAATGGCATTTAGTATATGGCTCAAGTATTTTTATGCACGTTTTCACGGTATGCTCAGACTGTCTTTCTGAAAGGATTGGAAAAATAAAATAAAGGAAGGTGAAGCATTTGGGAGAACAACTTGATTGTCTTCATTGCTAGCTAGCTCAGTACACTTTTCTCAGTAGATAAACCACTCCCCTTTTCCCTACATGGAAAGCATTAAAATTCTTCCTGGGGAATTCACACTTTTAAGAGCCCCTTGTTGGACTGCATCAACCCTGGACTCATCCCTGTAAGCATGTCATTAGTGAAGGCCTGGTAATGTCATATTCACTGCATGTCTCCCAGTCACCCACAGCATAACAGCCAAACTCCTCACTGAGCCTTAGAAGGTACTTCACAGTTAAGTCAGCCTCTCCACCGCTCTAATCTTGCACCTTGTACTCTGTACTTCCACTCTAGATATACTGACCTTCTATCCATCTTGCTTGCCTTAAGCTCCCCTAATTGGTTTCTCTCAGTTATAATCAAATATCGTATCCAATGCACTCCAGAAACGAACTACACCTGCTCCCAACTGCCCAAGTGCCTACCATGCCAAGGCTTTAAAACTTCTTACCAGACTGAAATTTAATATATATGTATATATATATATATATATATATATAGATAGATAGATAGATAGATAGATAGATACATATATATATATATGTCGGTGAATGTTTAGTTTTTACATGAATGTCTGTTTATTAACACAAATCATTTCTACGGTGCAATGGCATCATACAACACGCTCATTTCTTTCATCTGCCTCTAAATGCTTCCTGCCAAAAGAGAAAAGAGACATGACGACTTCAGGCTCCTGATAGTGACCCCTACAAATTGCAAAGGAGGATGCAACCCTTTGAAACAAACCGCACACAGGACAGGAAACCTTCTGAGGTGTTGGGTTTTTTGTTTTGTTTGTTTCCAGCTTCGATTATTTAGGGATATCTGATTTCAAATCTGTTGTTCTGCCAATATCCTCTCTGTTCTTCCTCTGCAGAATATTTAGATAAGCAGTTGGCCAGAATGAACGAAGCCTGCATTTCCTAGCCTCACGTGATGTGGGGGGGCTTGTGTGACTAATCTCTGGCCAAGAGATCTGAGCACAAGGGTGTCATCACCTCTGATCATGTTTTTATTTTTTTATTTTTTTGAGACAGAGTCTCACTCTGTTGCCTGGGCTAGAGTGCTGAGGCATCAGCCTAGCTCACAGCAACCTCAAACTCCTGGGCTCAAGCGATCCTCCTGCCTCAGCCTCCCGAGTAGCACCTGCTACCATGCCTGTCTAATTTTTTCTATATATTTTTAGTTGGACAATTAATTTCTTTCTATTTTTAGTAGAGATGGGGATCTCACTCTTGCTCAGGCTG